>JAVSCE010007884.1:0-14978 GCA_032199065.1 Smutsia gigantea | reverse complement strand
GCCAGGCACTTTGAAGCTCTAAGTGTTGGGATTTCCAAAATCTGTTTGCAATACTAGGGTGGAGTTCTCAAATTTATTCCTTTTTCTATCAGCACTTCGGCAAAGATCTGCAAGAGGCTGTATGAATCAGCATCTGGTTTGAAAGAAGATCAATATAGCTTAGTGTTGTCCCTACAATAAAAATAGGGAGCCAGTTTAATTATGCTTCTGTTGAACTTTCTATTCCCAAAGCTAATTAATTTTCAGTAAGAATCTCCACTTTGATTACAACCCATGTCATACAAAATCTAGAATTTGATAATGTTGCATCCGGCTTTAGGGACCCAGGCTCAGCAAACACATTCTTATTAGCTAAAAATTCTGGCAAAGGCAGAAGCCCTGACAAAAGCAAAAGGGAGTAGGGGATTGAGACAGACAGACTAGACTTTGGGGAGAGGGTCTTTAAGGATTTCTTGCCATATGAACAGATTTTTCCCACAGGTTAAAATAAGAAGCCTTCATCATAGCCCAAGCCAGCTCTATGCCCCTCTGTTTCAGCTACCAGGCTTCACCTCTGACAAATGGATGGAAAGTACTGGAGATTCCAGTAGTGAATTCAGTAGCTGGCTGTGATCCCGGCTACGAGCCCAGTTAACTTCATTTTTGTCCATCATTTCTGGCACTACCTCTTCGGACCTTTCCTATGAGTCCTTAGGCAGGGAAGGGGAGGAGGGGAGCAATTTGGGGAGATGACAGTGTCCTCCGGCATGTCCTATCAAGTCTGCTGTGTCACGGGTGTTCAGGGAAATCTGTCCGGTTTGAGGAAGGCCTGAAAAGTGGACTCTGAGATGAAGATTAAAATGCAGGAAATTTACTGGGAAACGGCCTTGGAATCAATACCTGTGAAGAAAGGGAGGGGAGGGTACAGGCCTGGGCAAAAGGAGACGATGGGCCTCAGACGATCACTAGGGGATCCTTAGGGTGATCGACTTGTCCCCGTTTGCCTGAGACTGTCCCAGTTTGGGCACTTAAGTTTTCGAGCCCTGGGAAACCCCTCAGTCCCACGCAACCAGGAGTGGCTGGTCACTGTAGGACCTGTGGAGCTGGGAAGGACTCGCAAAGATATCCTGAACTGCAACCAGGAGATTGGGCCTTTATACCCCGGCATGAACCATTCACTGGATAGGGGATGTGCGCCTAACCCCAAGGAGGAAGGCCTTGGAGGAGGCGGCTCTCTTCAGCTGAGAGCAATTTCTGGAGAGGGACTCAGATGAAGGGACACAGTCACCAACTTTGTCAGCAGCTGGAGGAATGAGTGCTTCGGTCCTAAAGGGGCAAGTATTGGGAAGTGCCTGCTTTTACAATAAATTATACTCTGGACCCTCAGAGAGCCCCTGATTATTGTTAGAAGAGGTTCAGTTAGTCCCTCCCAGAGCAGTCATTTTAATCTGGAGAAGCAAAGGCCCAATTAAATGGCTCTCCCCAACTGCTGTGGTAAATTCTTGGCACTTGGGGAAATCCTGGCAAATGATTTGCCTATTTGAAGAGGTGTTCCAGCCCTTCGATGGGGGCACATCGTCATTCAGGCGGTATGAATCCTGATGGCCCCAACCCGTCTTCCCCCTTCCTTTGAGCCACTTTGGAAAGGGGCTCTGGCCAGGTCAAGAGTCACAATGCTGTCTCTCTGCTGGGGCCCACACAGTCCTCCATACGCCAGGCGCGTGTGCTCGCCAGTCAGGCAGCCTGCATTCCCATCCATCCCTGACTCTGTGCGCAAGTTGTTCACGTCTCTAAATGTTCGTTGCATCATCTATAGATGGGCTAACAATGCTTACTTTTTAAGGCTCTTGCGACAATTAAATGAAATTTAGATAGTAGGCAGGCAGCCAGACAGGGATATAGACATATGTTGAAAAGTACTATGTATCTTAGTGACTAAGACCTCATATTTTCTTGGCTTCATATTTTTGCCGCCACTCTTCACTAGCTACATGTCAAATGTCTCTGGGCAAGTTATTAGCTTCTGTATGCCTCAGTTTCCTCGCCTGTAAAATGAGCAGGAGTGAGGAGCAAATGAAACAATGTGTTTAAATGCCTGAGACTGGAGCTTAGCACACAGCTAAGCACCCAGTGTATGTTGACCCATTATTATTCTGAGTCCCTGCACAGATGCCCCGTTTGGCACATAGAAAGTGTCCAACAAAGCGTCTGTAATTAGATACAGATGGAGATATGATTCCTGCAATTAGTAACCAAACAATGAGAGAAGGCCTCCTCCTTCAGGCGATGCTTCTCTTTTCCTTTTTGAACGGGGCACTTGGGGTGGAGTAACTAGGAGGTGCGTGTTCTTTCTTGGGAGGCGCCTTTGGGACAAAGAGCTGACAGGCCTGGAGTAGAGTCTGGGGCAGAGCAACAGGGCTCTGGCTGCCGGGGCCTGCCTGTCCTGGCGCAGTGGTTCTAAACTTGTGGGTCTGAGACCAATGCTACCATCAACTGGTAACTTGTCAGAAATGCAGACTCTTAGGTCACACCCCAGACCTACAGAAGCCAAAGCCCCCAAGGGCTGATACTGCTCAAGTTTCAAAACTGATATCCTAAGCTTTGGAAAAGAGATGAAAGTGATCTTAAGCTTTTCATATTAGATGGCGAGCAGTGCCTCTGGAGACAAGTGACTGCCAGCAAATTCCTTCAAGGATGTCCATAAATGGACACCAACCCTTGGACTTGGCTTTCCCTGGGGGAAGCAGTGAGAGAAGGCCAGTGCCACCTCTCTGTATGCCATGTCGTAAAGTATAGATGCAGCTCAGCTACTCCGGGTGTGCTTGCCCCATAGTCAGGGTTCAGTAAACAGTTACTGAGCTAAGGAGCAAGGAAGGACATGCAGAGGACAAACATCCTCAATATGTTCCATTGCTTAACCCACCACAGTCTCTTCCCACAAGTCCTGGAACAAGTAACCACTCATGTGGGCCTCCCTACTGCACAACTGTGAGCCTGGCTTGGCATGGCTATTGAACTGAAGAGGCACATGCTTTCTCTCAGGCTAGCAAACTACCCATGTAGCCAGTCCCCATCCCCATACTCAAATTTCTACAATATTAGAGATTTATAGAATCAGGAGAAAAGCCACTGAAAAAGCTCTCTCCATCCAAAGGTTTCGATGTTCAGTGTAGCTCATTGCTATTAATCACATATGCCTTAGAATCTTACTGTAATCATCATACACATGAAAATTGCGATACTTGGAAAAAGTTGAAACACTTGTTTCTGTAGTTTTGTTTTAAGGTATGAAAGCATATGGGAATCCTGTTGGGCACAAATGGCTCTGTGTTTTCTAAATCTCTAAAACAAAATGTGTAAGTTAGAATCTTCTCCTCTAAATTCCATATGGCTTTAATTAATTCACAAAGTGAGTAAATGTATTTTCCATTTAATGGAAAAGGCTTTTGGCACTAGGACCACTTACTTTGCACTACTAAATGAAGCATTAAGAAAAAAGCAGAGAAATCTTAATCATATTTGAAAACATGGCTAGTTTTGGGGTTAGGCTGTTAACCCCTTACCACACCACTTATAGAAATGATACAACATATTTAAAGAGAATGATTCTCCTACTACAAATAGTATCTTATAAAAATTACTAAACCAAGATGCAGTATTCTCTAAAAATAAATAAATAGAAAATACCAGATCTTCTGCTACTGAATGATGCCATCTTCCCACTTAAAGCATCTTATCATTTCAAACATGAGACTTTACCAGTTGCCTCCTCTGCTCTAAGGAAAACAAGTAGAAAGAGTAGAAATACTGGAATTCTTGATCACAAGATTTATAGGAGATACTGTTATTTGTTCTTTAAAAAGAGAGGGAAACTGTAAATTCCCCAACAACAAAGGTGTCATGGATAGTGGAAAAGGAACTTCCTTAAAAAGTACTGCCTTTTGCTTCCAAAAAGACTTTGTCTTTCATATTACTATTGATTCCTGCCTAGATAGCGAGGGTACTACATATAACACCAAGGTCATTTCATCCCCAGATTTACAAGGATTGGCTCTCAAGCTGAACACACGGGACAATGATGAATGCCACTTCGTTTAGAGCAGATGGGAATATCCTGGCAGAATCAAAAACTGTATTTGGCAAAGTGGCCAAGTATATGAGAACAGCTCGTGAGGAATGAGATGGTACTGGATGCATTCCAAGATAGTTACACCAACCCATTGAGATAACCAAGATGTATTAGTCTGCTAGGGCTGCCATAACAGAATACCACAGACAGGGGGACCTAAACAACAGAAATTTATTCTCTCAACAGTTCTGGAGGCTACAGGTCCAAGATCAAGATGTCAGCAGGTTTGTTTTTTTCTATGTCCTCTCTCCTTGACTAACACATGGCCACCCTCTTGCTGTGTCCTCACATGATCATCTTTCTGTCTGTGTTGTCTGTGTTCTAACCTACTCTTCTTATAAAGACATCAGTCACAACAGATTAGGGCCACCGTAATGACCCAATTTTAACTTAATTACCTCTTTAAAGGTCTTATTTCCAAATACAGTCACATTCTGAAGTTCTAGGGGTTAGGGCTTCAATATATGAATTTTAAGGAGGCACAATTCAGCCCATAACAGGAGATGATGAAATTCTTCTAGCTTTGGGAATGTGGGCTTCTCTTCATTCACTCATTCAATGCAGTTATTCATTTAATGAATAAAATAACTGAATCTCAACTATAACAATTGTAATTCAAGAAATAGGTAGGGCAAGAAAGCTTATATTAGGGGGATTTGGCCTGGTCAGAGTGGTGAATGAAAACATCCCTAAGGAAGTAGCAGTTCAACCAAGACCTGAAAAATTAGTAGATAAGGAACAAATGAAGGGGAGAAGGAAGAATTTTAGAGCGAAAACAGTATGAACAAAGACTCCCATGTCAAGGAGCATGTGTGAAGGAGCACACGAAGGTCACTACAGCCAGGTCAGGAAGATGGAGAGAAATCTGGGAGCAGATGAGCTGGAGAACACGGAGGGGCTGTACGGGCAGGATCTTGTGCCTAGTTGATCCATAATGATTTTGAAGGGCTTAAAATTAAAGTGTTTTAAATCTGGGGAGGGGAATGAGGACGGAAATAATCCTACCACCTTGACTGTAGTGTTGAGAATGGCTCACGGATGGCGGTAGACAGGAAGTGGGCCAACGAGTCAGGAGGTTGTTTGCAGAGGTTCAGGAGACGCTGGACAGATGGAAGCTGACAGGTTAAAAAATATTTAAGAGTTAAAATCAAAAGGATTTAATTAAAGGATTAAACATTTATACTGGGGAATGGTGATGAAGAAGAGAGGTGAGCTGAGAATGATTACTAGGTTCTGGCCTTTCAAACCTGATGAATAGCGCCAACATTCCCTGAGATAGAGATCAGTAGGATAGCACCAAGGGTTGGAGGAAGAGTTGTACTTTCCTTTGGATCCTGATGAGTTTGAGATGCCTTTAAGATATTAAAGAGTTATAAAGTAGATGATGATTAGATAGGCAGGTCTGGAGTGCAGACTAAAGGTTTGGGCTGAAGATATAAATGTGTGAGCTATTTGCTTATGGATGGTAACTGCAGATAAAGATGTGGATGAAATCAGCGAGAGAGAGGGAGAGAGAGTATAGGGTGAGAAGAGGAGCAGGACTAGAATCAAGCCTTGAGGTCGGTTAGGGACAGATGAGCTTGCGAGGGAGACCAGGCAGGAACAAGCAGAAAAGTAGAAGAAGAGCATAGTGTTAAGGTGTCGGGAGAGTGTTTTCAAGAGGTGTACGCAGTCAATTTGTGTGATGTCACTGAGAGGCTGAGGATTGAAAATGCCCTCTGCGTCCACTGACATGGATGTCTGCAGTGACATGACGAATGAGGCAGAATCCACAGGGGCGCAGTTGGACAGCGGTGAGATAGAAGTGGGTGTATCTTAAGTCAGGCTCCCCCAGAAGCGGATCCTCAGCAGGTTTGACTTCAAGTGGTTTATGTGGCAGACGATTCCAGGAAGCAGCAGTGAGGGAGAGGGGAAGTGAGAAGGGAAGGGAAGGAAACCAGTAAAGGGTGAGGTACTGAGCATATTATTGCTGTGTGCAGCTGTGTTCAGCCCTCCTGGGCATCTCTGGGAGACAGTATGGAAGCTACCTCACAGTTATGCTCATTTTGCCCAGGGACTAGTAAATTTATATTTATCCTCCAATTCCCATCTGCCATTGGCTGATGGATGTTCCCAAGGGCACGAATTCCCCAATACTTCTGGCGTGCCCTGCCCTTCACTGGAGAGAAGTCCCCAGGTGGGGTGTCCCAGGTGCTTAAAGTAGGATGCCACTGGCCTGCTCCAGCAGCTGAGTGCTGAAGGAAGTCAAGCGGGGCACAGACCACATCTGCCTTAGGGCTGTACGGATAACTCAGGAAACCTGGAGATGAGGGATAAGAGGGAGATTTGGAATTTTGGCTAGAGTGAGATATAAGGTTAAGAGGTTATTTTGTTGTTTTAAAGAGAGATTTAAAAGTTCATGGGAAGGAAATGAATGGGAGGGAGAGAGTAAGCATAACTTTTTAAGATAATCAGACAAGTTAACTACTATCTTTTGGACCACTGTTGATAGATATGTCAACTTCTGTACTCCATATTTTCTTCATTCCCACATCATCTGCAAACATGATTACTAGCTATACGTACTCGCTGGCAGAAATTTCCATTAACAAGATAAAAACAATTATGTTCATTAAATGCCTTCCTGTACCATTTGTAATCTAAGGCAATCTGCTGAGTAGCTATCTGGGAAGAACTAAAGAAGGAAGCACGCTGGGCTGCTCTAGGGAGTATTTAAGTGGCAGGAGAATTTCATTTTCAAATGGGAGTAATAAATTAACATATATCCCTCACAATGCTACATATATTTTTCTGGGTGATTGAGATATATTAAAAGATGATGTAAGCTGAATTTTTAGATCAGTCTTTTCAATTTACACTCAATTCTTTATCCTAGTTCCACTATTGAGTTTTTCCCCTTCCAAAGTACCTTTTGTCAGAGCCAGCAACAGTTTTTAGTCTCTGCTTATTTGCATTCCATTTCTTAAATTTAGCATATATCAAACCAAAACAAATCTGTATTTGGCAATTTGCAACATGTCTGAGTACTTCCAGATCTTAAATCATTAAGATACATAGTTTAATGGAACAAGCATCAAAGTGTGTCCGCTAAGGTTTATCTTTGATTTTGCTTTTTGTATTTATATCCTCATTCATCATTTATTCAATAATATTAATAGGCATTTATTGAGTGCTGGTCAATATGTGTGCTTTGGATAGAATAATGAATAACAAAAATAGAATAAAAGATTCAGGTATGTCTGTATGAAAGTCAATCACCATGCATTCATTCACTTCATTTGGTGTATCTGTTTTATGTGCTGCAAGTCGCAGAAAGACCAAGTAACATAAATACATTTATTGCTTATTATATGAAGTCTGTTGGTAGGTGGTTCAGGATTAACTCAATAGTACAATGACGTTACCAAGGACCATGCCTCTTACCTTCCTTGTTCTTACTCGTTCAGCACTAACATCCTCCCAAAACAGTGTCCAAAGCAGGAAGTGGAGGGAGAGGCAAAAGGGCTTTCTCTTTGTGTAGATTCTAAATTTTCCTCCCCCAGATGCTCCCCGACAGACCTCTTTCCCATTCCTTCCCCCCTGCCAGAACTGAGTCATACACACCCCTCAAAAAATCACTGACCAAAGGAGAAAAGGATTGCCATTATGGTTTAGATCCATCATGGCTCACCCTCTAGCACTGGACCCAGTTTTGCCTAAGTAAAATTAGGGTTTTGATCTCTATGAATAAGGGAGAATGGTGTTGGGTAGGCAGTCAAAGATATCTCACATGAGGACTCAAAGTCCCCTTTTCTCTGCAGTCTCCGACTCTTTGAGAAACCAGGTGCAGTTGCCACCTCATTGTGTCCTCTCTCGTTTCCATGATGATCATGGTGCTGATACATTTAATTCTCTAATCATCCTTCTTCATTTTCGATTGTCCTTTGTCATTTCTTCCTTTGCTCATCCTTGCCTCTTTCTCATCTTTTATCAACCATCTCGGAGCTCCATTTTGTGCCTCACATGTTTTGCCATTTTTTATTTGCCAACTTCTAACATGTCAGAAAATAGTAAGTACAAACATCCACATATATTTAATGCAAGGTGGCCCATGTTTGTAATAACAATGGAGAGGGTTCATATTAATGGGGAAGACCACTGAGTTTAGTAGCATGTGCCCGGCCATCAGACCACCCAGATTTTGATCCCTTCCCTACCAGTGATGAGTTTTATGTCTTAACTTCTCTGGAACTCAGTTTCTTTATCTGAAATAAAACAAGAATAATAGCAGTACCGACCACATAGGTTGGGTGTGAAAGTTAAATATGATAATATAAAAGCACTTAGCTTAATCTCTGGCACATATTAAGTTCTCAGTTCATCCTGTTATTAGTATGCCTACAGCTAGAAGTAGGATGAGAATTAATAGGTCTTTTACTTTTTACAGTATTGTTTTATTTTGTTCACATAGGATGAATTCATGTATTATGCAAAAAATAAAGATAAAGAATGAATTTTAACTAAGTTTTTAAAACCTTGAGAGTTGGGTTTAAAATTAAATAAATGAATAAATAAATAAATGGCACTCCTTTGAGCAGATTGCAATTGATAACAAACTGATTATCGCCCAGGATCTAGTATTTCCCATATATTCTGTGCCATCAGTATTACCTTTATTCTTATTTAAGGCATGGATACCTGAACACTTTGAGTGGCATTGGCCTAAGACTTGAAATAACAAAGCTGTACCTATTAGAGAAATTTTAATAAAAAATGTATTCTTACACATACAAGTACAGAATCTAAACTGTTCAGCGCACTTGATAACACTGAGCTTTTACTCCAAAAGGATGTTCCTTCTTGGCCTCTTATTCCCAGACTATCATTAACCCAGAACTTCTTAAACATTGTTTATTACCCATGATTAGGATAAAACTAATATATAAAATTACTTGCTAAGTTCTTTGGTCCTAAGAGGGTGGCCCTAATTTCTGACAAGTGTTAGATTCTCATTGGAGTGGCCATGGTCTCAAAAATATGCCACCTAATCCATTGAGCTTTTGAATTTGACCTGAGTTATGAAAACTTGTACAAAAAGAGACGTGGTGGTGCTTCTTTTATTAGTTTATAGGGTCAAGTACTTTAAAAAAGTTTTATATTTTTCCATTATTTTCTCTCTACCTTCCAATTTTCATGGTTACAAAGTTGTTCAATACTTGTTTCGATTACCACATCAGTCCTTATAACATCTTTGTATTCAGTCTGATGCACCCCACCCTCATTTCAGTACAGATGATAATACAGATTTTCTTGTTTCAGTTCTCGGACCTTCCTGAGCCCCAGTCAATCCCTGTCCCTCAGAGCAGGATAGGTGCCAGGATCAAGTTTATTCAAAGTAGTGACTTGCAACCTGGGCAGCCACCAATTGCTCTGACAGAGTTTGAAGGAGATATTTGTTGGGACAAATGAAAGTTGAGAAAACGTTAACTTCAGTGAAAAATCAGTGATAGCTGGGTAATGGGGTTTCAAGTCATTTGCCAGTAAAAGGGATCCTAGATGGTCCAAATGACAGAAATAACAACAGTGAAGAGCACATGCCACAGCTAATGGATGACTGATTTCTCAGAGTCCCTCATGATTTTATGGGGACTAATGTTGGCCCCAACCCATGGAGCTTGCTCAGAACCAGACACAGGATCCTTCTAGTTAGCCTGCACACAGCTGGAAATCCAATAGCGCTGAGAAGTTAACCACCAGGTCAGGGAACCTTAGGCTTGAAAGTGCGTTCAACATTCCAGCTCCTAAGCCTTCCAGGTCTTCGGATTCCTCTCCGCAAAAAATGTGAGCATCCCCTTGCCTTGATGCCTAGTACCCTACAACAGAAACTCTGTCTCTATTTTGGTCATGGGACTCTCCTAGAAGGTGACATGGTGATGAACTGGGAGAACAAGGCCACATTGCTTGCAGTGGATTGTTCCACTGTCATTCACATCTCTACCCATGTCAACTTCTCAGGGAGGCTTTCTCCTGAGATGCCTTAGGCTACAAGCAACAGACTAACTCAAATGGCTTAAATAATAAGGGGATGTATGATTTCACATAATAAGTCTGGAGGTGGTATGGCTCTAGAGTAGGCCGATAAGTGGCCATACAACTTCTTCTGGGACCCAGGTTCTTGCCATTGTTTGGCTCTGCTATCCTCAAGCTTCCCCCTCTTGGTTGCAAGAAGCCTCCAGCAGCTCTAAGCATCACTCCTGAAGCAACATCTAAAGCAGAGAAGTTCTTTTCCCTATGGCCTTGTGTAAAATGGAGGAAAGTGGTTCCAGTAGTCTCCAGCCAATTTCCCCTCAAATCTCATTGGCCAGGAGTGCCTCACTATCCCACTCCTAAACCAGTCACTGGCAAGACAGATAGAACCACCACAATTGGCTCAAACTAATCAAGATTTGCCTCCCGGAATATAGATAGGTCTGGCTTTCCCTAACGCACATGGCCATTTGATTTGGAGGAAAACCAGGATTCTTTTTGCAAAGAAGGGGTGGTATGGCTCTTGGTTGGACAATTAAGAGTGCCACATGCACTTTCCATGACCAACCTCAATTTATTCTAACTCCTCAGTTTCTTCCTCACTATCCTGCTCTTTTTTTTGTTTTCCTTTATAGTTCTTCTATCTTTGAAAAACTATATTACTTGTTCATTTGTTTATTTTCCCTCTCACCCTTGTAACAATATAAGATCTATGGGGGAAGAGGGTGTGTCTGAGGATGCTCAATAAACATTTGCTGAATGATAAATGAATGAATGAATGAACTGCATTGTCACAAAAGCTTTACAAAATCTTCCCAAAATGATCTTCGTAGGGATAAATTCCAAAAAAGAGAAGGGTGGTTGCAGGAAGGGCAGAATGGAAATAGGCAGGGTGTGAGACAGACCAAGATAGAATCATGGTTGCTTTTCACTTTCAGACAATTCCACATCTAAGCAGAGCTTCACAGCTTCGGGGAGGCTGCAGCTTTAACCAACCATCCTGGGTATTTCATGAGATTTCACTATCAGCTCTGTACAAGGTAATCTGGTAGAGACCTGGCTAATTTTTTTAAAACAGCTACATAGGACAAAGCTTATCTTTTCTTTGCTAGCAAACACTCAGATTACTTTGATCTCTTGGTCCGTATCTCTGGACAACAGTGGATGCTGATAATACATCGTATTTTCATTTCCAGTATTTGCTACTACTGTAGAAAATCTATTTGTCTCTCTTACTGGGAATCTTCACAAATAACAAACCAAAGAATGCCAGCCGCACATCATGGCTACATAAACAGTAAGGAAAATAGAGAGGATTCCTCGATAGTGGAATCCACTTTACAATAAACGAAGAGACATGACAACTCACACTCACCAAATGTAGTGACTACATTTCCTAGAAAATAAAGGGGAGAGAAAAATTGCATATAAAAGACAATTTATTCCACTTCCCAGAAAGTTTTAAAAGATATCATATTTTCCACTCAGATGGCAGCAGGCAATGATATACTATTGTTTGTCTTTTATTCTTATATATGTTTTCCTAAGTTCTCGGATGAAGATAAAATGTTCAATGAATGAATGCAGTTGCCTTGCAAAGGTGCAATGAGGGCACCCACCTACCCTTCTGGTCTCCGCCTCAAAAGACATCTCCTTAGAACAACCTTCCCTGACCAGCCTGTCCAATCTTACCCTCTTTTGGGCACCACCCAACCCATCACACCATCCTGTTTTATTTTCTTCCTGGCAGTTTTTACTAGTTGACATCATCATTTATTTAAGTCCTAATTTATTTGTTGTCTTTCCTCTCCTGCAGCAGCACTGGCGCCTAGATCAGCACCTGGCATGTGGCAGACGCTCCATCACTATCCGAGGAATGATGAACTCATTAGGTGTCTGTTTCATATTGACCCCAATCACCCTCATTGCCTTCACCTTCTCTTTTGCCCTGTTTCTTTCTGCCGCCTTCCTTAAAGGTATTACCTTAAACGCCTGGCGGGATGGCAGTTCCTCTAAAAGTGAAACACAGAATCACCACATGGCCCAAGCAATTCCACTCCTACCTATATATCCAAGATAAATGAAAACAGATGTCTACACAAAGACTTGTATGGGCATGATCATAACAGCATTATTCATAATAGCCAAAAAGTGGCAACCACCCAATGGCCATTAACTGATGAATGGGTGAATAACATGTGGTTTCTTCATTTGATGGAATATTATTTGGCAACAAAAAGGAATGAAATACTGATAAATGCTACAACATGGGTGGACATTAAGAACATTATGTTAAGTGAAAGAAGGCCAGAAAAAAAAGGCACATATTGTATGATTCCATTTCTACAAAATGTTCAGAATAGGCAAACAGAAAGAGAGTGTAAATGAGTTGTTGTCCAGGGCTGGGGGTAGGAGAAATTGCGAGTGACTACACATAGAAGCAACGTGTACAGGGGTATCTTTGAAGGCTGATCTTCTTGAGTTGACTGTGATGTTTGCTCAACTCTGTGAAAACTAAAACTATAGAATTGTATGCTTTGTAAGGTATATGAATTATGTTTCAAGAAAACTGTTATATATATATTTTTAGCCTTGGGGCAGGGAAGAAGAAAAGGTGAAATCTAGACTAATCACTTCAAAAATGTCTATAGGGAGAGAAACTTAAACACGTGAAATAAGGCACAGAGATCATTCTTTCCTTTAATTCATTTAGCAAACATTTTCACTTACCATCCTGTTTTGAGGTTCATCCACATGCTTATGTGTAACTATAACCCATTTTCTTTCAACAGCTGTATAGTCATCCAAACAAGTGTTGATTATATGGTTGTTCACTGCATAATACTTTTTTTAAACATCTATATTTATATTTTAGCCTACTTTCCTGTATGTGTGTTACAGTTCACAAAAAAAGAGTTTTGACGGTTTGGGGGTAACAATAGGCAGAACCCAGAGGGATGGGCAGGAGGCACTGGGGAAGTGGGCTGAGGGAACTGGGGGGCTAAGTTATGGCTTGTATGTGGTCAGAGGACTCAGTCCACTGCCTCTGTCCTGGGTTTGGGTGCCATGAGCTTCCTGGGCACCCAAGACCTGGAGGAGAGATGGCCTCAATATAGGGCCCTGGAAATAATCAGCCCTGTCTATTCCAGGACAGCAGCCCGAGCTTGTCTTTTGGTGGTCCTACCTGTAGGCCCCAGATTTCTGCAGTGTGCAGAGCAGCAACAGCCTCAGCTCAAGGGCTAAAATAGGCTCTAAAGTGGGAAAGCTGCATCTTCAGGGATGGACACAAACCTGAGGCAGTGATTGACGGGCAACATCTCCCTGCTAAAGAAAGCTAGAGGTGTGAAAGGTGCTAGTGGATAAACCTAGGAGGGAGAGGTGCTATAACAAGGCAAGGCTCAAGCCCCAAACCTCTGCTTTTGTAATTTTATTCTATTGCCCACATTCTGTGATTGTCCTTCCTCAGGTTGCTCGCCTGGGAAGCAGCTTTTCCCGGTATTTCGTTTTTTTAGCCCACAGTAGACTGAACGTAAAAACCGAGACCACATACATAGCCCCGTGCAGCGCTGACTCACTGCCTGCTATTCAGCAAGAAGGTAGAAAATGAAAGGGCAAAGCATTACAAGTGGCATGACCTGGGGCCACCATCATCCATCTCAACACTCACAGAAGTTAACCTCTGTCTCATTACACAGAGCAAAGATGTTCGCATTGAACCTGGTCCTTAACGGAAGCTTAAACCATGCTTGTTGCAGTCTACATAAGAAGATAAGAAAATATATATCTTATCTGATTGATTCCAAGATGCACATATTTCCCCTCACTTCACATCTCTGCACCTAGATGTAGCTGCCAATCCGGGGCAGGGGTCCATATGTCTGAGCGTGCTCAGATTGCCCCTGACTGTCAGCATTGTTACCACTGCCACAGAGCCACGGGCTCATGCATTGTTGGTGACTTACTTGTTGAGTTTAGTCGCCACTTTCAAAGTGGCTTCGGAAGTTCACACTATGATTTGGGATTGAAAGGAAAAGATACTGGGTATGTAGAGGGGCATAAAACAGTACAGGGACATGAGTTTATTATTAGAGAAGCAAACGCTCATTGCCACTGAGGGACAGCCACCAATCCCACACGTCATGCAGAGCGACAACCAAGTGCTGCATGGGACCAAAAAGGAAGACACGCCCAAGCAGGCGAAACCGTCACACTTGCAGCTGAGATATGTGAAAAAGTATTGCCTGTCAACACCAACCAAGTCCTGCAGCAGAGACTGCAGAAATTGCCAAATTTCTTAGAAAAGACGATAAGGTTTCAAAGGAATGAGAGGCCACTGTGACCAATTCATGCAGCACTATCGTTAAAGGGCTGAACAGCAACGTGTCAGAAACTTCCTGCTGACTCTGAGCAGAAGCCGATGCTAAACTTCCAGCTATATATAGTTTAACTGAAGAAAATAAGAGAATGAGTCAAGTAGGCAGTGCTAAGAAAACCCAGTGATCCTCAGTGTGTGACAAAACTATACTGTCAGTACTAAACGTCATGAAAAGCCTCTTCTACAAGTACAACCTTCAATTCATGAGGAAGCATTGCAGCAATTTAATTGTCAGAATTTTTTTCATTCTTAGTGGTACATAACGGTGAGTCTTGACATCTTTCACTCATCAAAATATGGTACATCCAGAAAAGGTTCCATAAAAAAACCTCTATATTACAAAAAATATTTCAACAAAGTTTTGGTAGACAACAATAGACTTGGAAAAATATTTCTAACACAGAGAATAAACAGCATTATTATAAACAATGCACAGAGCATTCTTAAAAATTGTCAAAAATGGAAAACAACCTACAAAAATGTGCATGA